>JAXCHB010000212.1:5515000-5550253 GCA_036926305.1 Uropetala carovei
TTGGGTAGGCAGAGGGAAAGGGAGGTTGCGGGCAGACAGAGAGGGTAAAGGGGAAGTTTCGTAGGTCGCCGGCGGTTTAATATCACATCGCAAAACGCTAGGAAAAACAATCGAGCGGAAATTCATACCGTCCGTAACTGCTCTCGGGGATGAAGAGAAATTAATATCCGGATCGTACAAATCGAGCGGAAAGTATACGCTCCCAGACATGTTGCGGGAGGCTGCCTTTTGTTCTTTAAATTAAAGGCTTTCTTACTCGAATTAGTAACCAATTTTTTCATATGGTACGAAAAATGTGTTGATAGTTTTTACGATGCGATTAATTGGGTGATGACGACCGTTTCCCAGGAAATAATTTAACGGTGTATACGAAAGCGACATTTTTACGAAAAAACAACTGCTTTTCCACACTAAAAGGTTAAAAAAAAACATTTAAAACTGGAATCTAAAAATTAATCAAAAAGGCAGAAGATCGACAGCAAGAAAAGAAACTTTGTTGCTGTTATACCACGCGATTCAATTTCACCCATTGGCGTGGGCGCGCTGGGCACTTTCCTGCATTCGAATCAGCGAGCCATTAAAACTCGTCGGAGCGACAATGACGCTCGCCCCTTTTTTGCGTTCTCCTTCTTGCTTAACGTTAGATCTCGAATGACGTCGCGCGGATAAGGCAAGAGGTCTCGGAAGGAACGCGAGAAGTGCGTCACTGCTTCATTCCATTAAGACAGGGGTGTCAAACATACGGTCCGCTTATTGAATCAATCCGGCCCGCGTAAGATTCTGAAAATACTTGTAAAATTAAAAGTATCGTAAAGTATATATTAAAATTTTCAACAAATTAATATTGTCATATTTTTACATTGTTGTCACTTTTCAGCGCGGCAATCGCCAGTGTCGGCAGTTAGCCGACTACAGCAGTCGACCGTCATTTGTTTCAAACGTATATGGAACTTTCCGAGCTAAACCGCTTTGTTATTGATTAGTTGATCAACTGATTTCAGTACTTCTTTCACTATTGTTGAACTAAACAATATCACTAAAATAAAATTTTACTGTATGATAAATGTTATAATTACATATTACCCATGTCGCTTAAAAGAGAAGTAGATGTTGATTTCCGGGCATTCTCCGATATAATAAATGGAAACCATCGTATTTTTTCATCGAATCGAACAGAAAGCCATTATGCTTAATTAGTCGGAAACTGTTGCAGCTATGAAAGAATTCAACATTAAAAGGCATTACGACTCGTGTCATATATCTCAATATTCAAAATATGCGGGAAAACTGCGTGAAGAGAAGTTTGCGGAATTAGAAAAGTCTTTGAAATCACAACAATCGATTTTTACAATTGTGTGCAATAGTAGTGATGCAGCAGTGAGAGCAAGTTTTGTTATTTCTCAAAAGATTGCAACGTCTTCGAAACCATTTTCTGAAAGCGAATTCCTCAAAAGATGCATGATGAAAGCTGCAAATATTATATGTCCAGAAAAACAGCAATGTTTTGCAAATATCAGTCTTTCGTGTAATAAAGTCGCCGGCCGAATATCCTAATTATCAGACGATTTAGTAAATCAGTTCAAAGAAAAGATGAAGACGTTTATTTCATTTTCAATAGCGACTGACTAAAGTACTGACATTTCTGATACTGCACATTTGCACGCAATACAGTGAACTTCACTATACGGAGGAATGACAAAGAAATGTCTAAACATTTTCGTCAAATTAAAGCAAGGAAAGATTAGGCCGGCCCCTTAAATCGAAATAAAACCAAAATCGACTGTCTCTGACTGCTCTATGGGTGAACGGAAATTTTTTAGAGTTTGTTATCTCCCTCGTTCACCATTTGAGGCATCCGCCTCTTTAGACTCAACAAGGCAAAACAAACTAACATTCTATGTATCATATGTCTTACAAGGGGAAGACCAGGTTTACGGGTCACCGATCTAGTTGAAATTTTATAGGTATATAGCCCGCAACACCACGCTATTTTAGGCTGCTTTGCGTCTGTTTCTCTAACTCTTTTAAAGGCAACCTTCCTGCGAGAGAGAACGGTTTATGATTTCAAATGCTTAAGAGTTTAAGTTATTTTCATTGCTTTTCGTTTTTCTTAAAGGACTTCGCTTTCAGCCATTCGTTCACTTCGAGATTACGTCATTTTAGAGTGATATTTATCTGTTATTATTTTTTCAATACAAGATTTCCTCACGAAACTCTTACGCCCTCTTCGGCCTTTAATACTTTGGTATAAAAATGCATCTTGGTTCATATTATGAATATTTGTTCGGTGGACAACTCAGAAACGACCATTAAACTGTGTATTTCAGCTATATGCTAATTTTAATCTCAGTCATAAATGAAGCGTATGCTTCCGTCGATCATCTTAAAAATTTAAAAAAAGAAACTATCTTATATTCCCTATAAATAGCTAACTTTGATTGAGATTTGTTCATCTTTTATTCACAATAACTCGATAGCACTTTGAAGAAACGTCCATATTTAGCAGCAAAGGCAATTTCATTTGCGATCTTCCATCACAAATGGGCGGTGAGGCGTAGAAAAACAATGTTCCATGTATTGTGAGAGGCCATAAATCTTGAAACCGATCCAAACAATCCACTGTCGTGTTTTTTCTTATGAACGAAATTGAGGAATTTGCCGTCAATGCCTTTTGTGGAAACATCGCCCAGATGCTAGCCTCTTTATGGAGCAAAATTCATTTTCACTGCCTTACAAAGAGTTAACTCATCGTGGACGCTGGCTTCATATCCATCGCTATGATGTAGCCATCCAGAAAAATGCTACCCTAGCCTCCTCTAAAGAAAGCTACGAGACAACGGGCAGGAGAAAAAGAGCTCTGATATCGTAAAACGAAAGGGCAAGTTTTGAGTCTTCTCAAAAAGTGAGACAGCAAATGCAAGATTCATATACAATTTCAAATGTAAGTTACAAAGTTATTTATCTAAAGCAGATAGCTTTAATCACAAAAAATCTTCCAGATCACTAAAAGGAAAAAAATCGGATACCACAAAACTTGTTGCTCTAGGCTTCATCGAGAACTAAATCTTAGGCTACATTTGTAGCAAAAATCAGTTCTAATAAAATTCGATCGAGCCTCTAAGTGTATAGGATGGAGCAAAGATTTAAATATTCAATATAGCTGTTTTCAATTTAATAAGATCAACTAATAGTCATAAAACATATATAAAAGACAGTGTCACAATGTCACTTTGTCATGTAATCCTTTTTGAAGCTTAATATCTCGCAAACGATTGAACCGAATTTGATGAAATTTTCAGGATGGCATTACGATATAACAACAAAAAGTTTTAATGTAGCGAACTCGAGATCAAAGACACAAGTTCGACTCCAGAAGATAATTTCCATTTCCCATAAGGTAACACGTAAAAAGGGACATTTCGACGTGCAGGCTTTCATTCTTTTTTAGATTAAAATTGGAAAGATTTGGCCTACAATCTTCGGATATGAACCAGTTTTAAGAAAACATTATAAAGTTTCTTATTCTGTTCATCTTTTACCGCCTACAGTTCAAAATTTCTCAATGTAAACGTTTCATTTACACAGTTTGAGGAAATCTTGCCATTTTAACGGGATGCTGCCTTGCCTACCAATTCCATTGTTAGACCTCTATATCATATTGTTAATTCAATCCTTATGGGTATAAACGTGCTTTGAATGCTTTTAATACGAGAGAGAGGAGGGGGATGCTTTGAATGCTTTTAATATGAGAGAGAGGAGGGGGAAAGAGAGGAAGAGGGGGAAGCGAGAGGGAGGGGGAGAGAGGGAAGTAGAGGGGGAGAGGAGAGGGGTGTGAGAGGGAGGGAGGGAAAGAGAGGCAACTATTTTAAGTTTAACTAAAGATAGCCCGTCAACAACAGGATATTCACTGGAAATGTTGTATATGACAAAATATTTCATATGTAAAAGTGTGATATTAATTATTTTAAATAAAAATAATAATAATAATCTATCTATCTATAATTCTTCCGTTGATATTTCAACGGGCATTACACTAGTATATAAATAAAAGGATACATAAAAGTTTTCAGAATTTCAGATATGACTATAAGTATTCTTGAATATCGGTTTCATACTAACGACTGCGCATTTAAAATATTTGCATTATTCATCAGGAAACTCATTATGAAGTTTTAGTTTTAAATGATTTCCATAAAGAAGTGAATAGAAGAGAGGGAAATTTCCGTCCTTCGAGATAGCTTTGGACTTTCAAATGTAGCTTCGGCGACGCTTTAATGGCTAAGGCAATGCATGAGAAGCAAATGATGAATTTAGAACGTCGCTGCCAAGTGAAATGTTTGTAACAGGTCAACGTGAAGGAAGTATAAATTACCCTGAACTTGGCACAGAGCAACTATGATATGCAGCAGACTTGAGTACGCAGTCGTTCGCCGCACCCACAATAAATCAAAACGTCTATGACTACATTTAACCGCCACTGGTCAGGCATTTTTAACATAATACAAATGAAGATTAATCACACTTAAAGTGCGATACAATGTTTAACATCGATCGTGATAGTTCCCAAAAATACCCATACAAAAGCACGAACATAACATATAATAATAGAATCGATTTCTTCAAAAGGTATTCCCCATCAAGTTAACGAACGGTGTTCACGATAATGTACGCCTCTGAAAATCTCGCCTCGGAGATACTATCGAATCCTTCCACGCAGACGGGGGAGGCGGACAGGTGGGTAGCATTCCCCCACAAGTTAAACCCTCGCAGATTGAAGGGAAGGCGATGAAAGCGTAGAGGAACTAGGGGGTGGAAAGCGGGTGGGGAGGGTGGAAGAGGTGGGTGGCGCGGAGGAAACCCCTCCTACGCGATGGAAAAGGTTTCGGGCGAGGCCTTCTACTTAGACGGGGAGAATGAACGGGAGAGGGCGATGAGAAGGCGGAGGGAGGGGGGAGGAGGGTCGGTCGGTGACGACATCGGCGTGGGGACGAAAGGGGGAGGTCGATGATGTCGCGGGGGAGAGAAGGAATACGGATCGTCGTCAGGGAGACCCCATTTTTTCCTCCCTTCGCAACGACCGATCGACAGATATGCTGGCGATGTGCTCGCTTTTTTTTACGTAGATAAGAACTTAAAGGATGATCCTAAACATTCACCGACAATTTGGAAAGTGTTAAGATTTTACTGAAACGTGTTCCTAGGCCAATACTACGGAACAGGTTTTGTAAGCAGTAAGCACGAACGATCCAAACGATGGGCAGTCGATAAGGTATGGATGTTTTAACTCAGCAGAACATTCGCCCAAGTCTGTCGCTGGGATAAATTCTTAACTTCGACGTCGTTAAACACCAATTTATATCAACAACACGATAAGATACGCGATCGCTCCAAAATATCCGCACGCTCGGTGGGTTTAAAGACCCCTCCGCTTCGGAGACACCGTCTGCTTACCAACATACCCACGGAAGGGGCGTGAGCACCGAGAGGCATTGCGGCGCACGCCCATACGCCTTATTGGGGCGGCGCCGTGAGCCGAATTGGCAAAGCTTTGCGCTCCGACTCGATAAACGAAATAACTCTCGTTTTGCACGTGAACCGTTTACACAGAGTTTCTAAATAAAAAATTCCATATTTAAATCCCGAAATTTGCATAAAACGAGCATGATGACAGGGATGTAAAAATTCTCGCAGTAACAAGAGAGAAAATATAAGTTTGGTTAAATATTCCGCTCATACAAATAATCTAATAGCATAATATCGCATTTAAAGATACATAATCAGGGATGGTATTAAGCCTTCGTCGGAAGATAGAACTGCCAAGTAACTGGGTTAATATTTCACAACAAACCCTCGATATCCACGAAATAAGTTCATCTAAAGCAATTAAATATAAGTTAGGTGTTTCTTAAGAGGCAGACATGGGCCAGATCGACTCGGGTCCATCTCAGTAAAAATCTCCGAATTAACACGAAAAAAACGACCTCTAAACGAGGAATAAAAACAATCCAGGATATGCAACCTATTATCCGTCATCCTTTTTCCGTTTCCTCAAAGAATCCCACTGAGAGAGTTCGAGGAAAATTGGTTATTTGATGAAACGGCGTAGCACTGGCATCCGGACGCGATTCATTCTCCCCACCGTGTCTGTTGGTTAACTCGAGAAAAGGGGTGCGCACTCTTTTGGCGTCATGCGGAGAGGGAGAGAAAGAGAGCGTCCTCTCGCATCGATTGGGGGAGAGGGAGGGAATGGCGTGTGCGTCTCTCTCTCTCTCCCCCCCCCCCCCCACACCTCCCCATCCACGCACGCCCGCCTCCCCTTAATCTACCCCCCTCCCCCCCTGCGGCCGCGGTTGCTACCCAACACCCACCCCACACGACGGCGACGCCCGGGAACCATAAGACGGGGAGGAAAACAGGAGAGCATCGCGAGAGAAAGGGAGGATCCGCATGGCCCCAGGGAGTGAGATGGGAAGGGAGGGAGGGAGAGAGAAGGGGAGGGAGATGGAAAGGGAGGGAGACAAGAACGTGAAGAGAGAGAGGCATATAAAACAATGCGATAACCCATGTCGATTCTCCCTTCATTCACTCGTGTATCTTCTTTTTTTCTGTATGTTTGTCTTTGTTACTGTTAACAGCTCTTTGTAAAAGGCCGTATATGTGCTGTTTAAGAGCTATTGAAAAATAAATAAAATAAATAAAGAAAAAATAAAACTAAATAAATAAATAAACATTCTCTTTTCCGACGCCATTAAAAAGCTTTATCGTCAGTGTGTGTCGTCTACGGCAGGGGGTTTTTAAACTTTTTTCTCAAGAGGCCCAATATTAATAATAGAAAATACGTTCTTTGGACCAACCAAAGTTCTATCTCGTAAAATATTGCATGCAAATATTTCTAAGAATATACGTTTAAAATCAAAACGGTACAATTTAATAACTATTAAAGCCCATTAGTTGATTTTGATCTACACGGCAACAATTTAGCCCGATATCTTATATTGGATAGACTCTTCATTGAGGCCCTTTATCGGATGTTTTGCGGCCCGCCGTTGGGCCGCGGCCCGTACTTTGAAGAACCCTGGTCTACGGGACCGAAAATCAAACCGAACGAACGATCTCCTGTTCATTTATCCGTTGGAGAAAATTGACTACGACGAACTACAAATATGTTACCGATAGCTTTAAAAACCTGAATTCATTACCTACGCCTCGGACCGGCAACCAATTTAACAAGAAGGGTGGTTTTTCTCAAATTCGGAGGAAAAATCGAGATGATAAGAGCCGATGTATAAGTGAAAACAAAACGGTAAAAATGTCATTTCATACTCGAAGCGTGCACTTTAGAGAATTTAAATATCATTATTATAATGAGTTATTTTTAGGAAGTCGTACGTTAAAGAACCACATGCGACTCAGGATCACTGAATCCTAACCTAGACCGTCCAAACAATCACTGGCATTCATAAACAACGATTTTTTCACGTAAGAATGCCTTACAGCAGGGGGTGCAAAAAGTGCGGCCCGGGGGCTACATACGGCCCTCCGCTGATGTTTGTGCGGACCGCGGAAGATTTTTCGTCATAATATTGAACAAAGTTTAGGTTAGGTTAAATTTGATAAATCATAAAGTGAAAATTATAAGTGAAAAATGCTAAGGTTAACCATAAGAACTACTTTTAACAAATTTGTACTCGTGAAAAATTTTACTCCTTTACTGCTTCTTTTAAAAGGGTTGCACAAACTCGCATTGCATTGTATATTTGTGATAATTTTGCGTTTGATTGTTGATAAGTAAAAATGCTTTAACTTGTTATCTAAAATTTTATTCTTGTTTAATTTACATTATTCGGCTTTTAAGTGCGGCCCGCGGGTGTGAAAGGTTTGTGAACCCCTGTCTTACAGCAAAACTTTTTTGAAAAAAAAAAACATGAAAATGAAATCTCGCACTTATCAAACTTAAGAATGTGTAAACGCTGAAAATTCGACATACATATAAAATGGGATTACAATGCTATTGATGAAAACGTTCACTCCGTTCCATATATCGGTGAATGATATATTAAACGCTAAAAGTCTTTTTCCCCTCACAAAGAACAAGACTTCCAAAGCACTTTACACGGCGTTAAACTTAAACTTCGAAACGTGTGGCCAGCCGCTCATAATGTTAAAAGCAATTACATTTTCATTCTAATCTGAAAATACATATATGACACAAAAACACTTGAAAGAGGCAGAGCGACGCTGTAAACAACACAAGTTAATTCGATAAAGCTCATAAACCGCTCCAAACAATCCCCGAAGGTCAATTCGAGAGTAAATTGCGCTCGCGCGATCAGCGAAAAGGTCTTTGTTGATATAAGCGCGTTTCAGGACTCCTATTGAAATGTAACAAACGCGTTTAAATAAAAAAAAACGCGCAAACAAGGCGTGCAGCAGCGCCACGTCACTCGCATCACGGCCGCCGAGATGATTGCGAGCGGCGCCGTAAATTCATTCCTTAAAGAGATCTAAAAATAGCATCCGCGTGCTTGCTTATATATCGACAGAGAGACTGCCGCATTACGGGTGGCCTGGAAGGCCACAAGAGGGTGGGGGAGGGGGGCAGAAATGAAGTGACCGCAAGGGGAAGGACATCGCGACATTGCGGGTGTTCAAACCGCAAGGCAAAGACGAGAGGCGTGACTTTGTGGAATCGGTTTGAAAACAAAAATCTCTCTTTTTAAACTGCCTATCTACACATCGATTACGTTTCCCGTCCCCTAATAATAGCACTTATCAACGAAACCTAAGTACATATTAATAATTAAAATCTTGGTCGGAATTTTTACAAAGCTGGTAATTTTTTTAAATCGTGAAAATTAAAAGAAATCCCACTTTATATATATATATATATATATACACACATACATATATAAACTATTACATTAGCAGACAAATTTGCGCCGGTAATTAAATATTTTTTATGAATAGGTAATACCTCGAGAAATTCACACAAAAGTATATGCTTACTGAAAACGAAATAATTTCCAAACGAAGAATGCTAAAATTTTAAATTAAAGAAAAACGGACTCGCTAAGAAAATGAAAAAGAGTAAAGAATCGACGACTTTTAGAAAACTTCTCGTCCCAACTAGTTCATCTATCAGAACCGAAGGAGGATTTCCATTCGTACGTCGAGATCACGTTAATGGCGATAAAAATAATGCCGTGCCTGCCTTCCTCGTGCGGTCTTTCACTGGAGAGCCCCGAATGAATTTTTTATTCCGCTTCTGGAGCACTCGCTGCTATGAAAGTGTGCAATCAAGGATCCCAAATCCAGAAAACCCTGCTAATCCTGAAAAGCCACCTTTACAAAAACACGGTCGAAAACAATTTTTTGCTAATCTAACAACATTACCGTTTCAGAGGTTTTCAAACGAGGGTAAGCGTACTCTTGGGACACGTCGACAGTTTTGAAGGGTTGCGCGAAAACGTTAAAGATTATGATTTTTTTCTTACTTCGTCTGGCACACATTACTTCGGAATGAAAATTCGCAATATTACGACGGAAAGTAACGCTATAAGACAGAGAAATACGCGAAACTTTGAATTTTGACGATATAAACATGCGTTATCTATCTTACTACAAGGGTTATTAATTTCATTATCACTTTAAAACGTACTTGAGGATAGGTGGCCATTAAAAAATCCCCTTAAAGGGTACGCGGCCATTAAGAAAATGCTAGCAAAAAAAGGTTGAAAACCCTATTTGCTAGATGAAAAAATGATTTTACGCATTCCAACGCTAACATTTTCGGTTAGTGCACGTTTCTAAAAACGAGAAATTCCGAGGAAAGGCATCTTCCTCGTATCAAGGACTTAACAGGTCTCGCTGGACTTACACTGCATCAGCTGCTATTCAACGGAGTGTGTCAGCCCGTATACATGAAGGCTGCATCACATCTTAGCATAGACCCAGGGTAAATATTCAAGCTGTGTACCGTGATAGAGAAAATAAACAATGGAGGACCGGAGCCGCCGAGTTTTCAAATATGTACATATATTACAGGACAAGTTCTCGAAAAACTAAAACGACGAACGTGTGCACTCTCTCGATTAAAGGTCGGATTAAAAAATCGGCAGCCGCGAAAGACGCCTCGAGAGAGCTTCTCTGAAAATATCGCACGAGAAAAACAAATTAATGACATGGCGCGCATCGAAATGGAGACACGAGAACGAGTCACACCGACATATCTCCAGCGCTATCACAAAGCTTTATTCCCTTTTGTGATTGTCGTAGCGACAAAGCCCACGCTTTTCAAAAAAAAAACTGCCAGCGACGCGGGAAAAATAAAGCGATCGCCTTTCATAACGTTAATTACGGCAGAGAAAAATGCAGAATTCTTTGTCGCACTCATCCCGAAAAAGAAAAATATAATTGATGCAGTCGAAAGCATTTCCAAAACAAACAGGGAAAAGGCAAGATCACACGCGTAATTGGAAACATTTTTAATCTAAAGAGAGTATAATTTCATTCAATTCACTCATTTATTGTAAGTACTGTGATCATAAGAGTTATCAGAAAATGCTGTTAGAATTTTAATGGAAGTCTGCAGTGAATAAAGCGACCTTTTTTTGGAAAAGTAACTGTTTTAATGATTCTATTTGGTGTTTATTTTTTCTATAACGTCATATCCTGTTGAAAACATTTCGTTTACATTTTTATTTATCAAATTCTCCTCAAAATCACGGCCGTTTATAAAAAGCGTTGGAACTGTTAAAAAAAAAAAACGACCCGTACACAGGGACCATGCCAAAGACAGGATCAAAACTCGCGACCACCGCGATGCAGACATGTTTACCACCCCTCGATTTACTATGCTTCTATAAAAGTTACACGGGAAACAATCTCACGGAGAATATTTGCAAGATGAAGCATAAAGTTCAATTTTTCTTTAACCCGGCGATTCCTTATTGCGGGATACACATATAGCTCAACGTTGCCTCGAATCGCAATATAAGTTCCGAAAGGGTAAAATTTCGCCAAGACCGATGCTAATGGACGCTCGTTCTTCCGACTTTTCCACCGAAAACATTCCAGCCGTGGAGACGCTCGCGAGGTAAGGAAAACCGCGAAACGATTTCAAGAGGATGACAAGGGAGAAAGAGTTCCTTCGCATGAGAAACGGCGGAGAATATGATTTCCGACGAATCCCAGAGGGTTTCCTTGGACAGGAGAGACACGCCACTCACTCACTCTCTCTCTTCCTTTTTCGAGATGGCGTGAATGCCTCTTTTTAATTCCGTTCTTTCGCGACGCGCATTCCAAGCGAACGCACGCAATCCCGCTAATTGAAAGAAGGCAGAAGAGGCAGGCATTCCAATGCGAGGGATCGATTCAACTGAAAAGACTCGACGTGCAGTTATTAAAGCGACTTAAGTTCTGTTTCAAGAAGTTACACATCGAACCTCTTTCTGGACCAATGGAGGAATGAATATTTTAAAAGCGATCCAATAAATGTGTGATAAACGATGAACCGCGGCAAATTTTACTGTTTTTTTAAAGCAAGGAGAAAATCAAAGGTATATATCTATATATACCAATCCCACTAGACCAGTGTTTTTTCCAAACCTATTCTCGCGTTGACACCCTCAAAATTAACGCGACACCCCAGGTCCTCCATTTTTCTATTTTGTACAAGCGTGAGTACATATGTATGCTAAGAAGTGTTAAAAATATGTTAAATTCCTGTACGACGAGAGACCGACAGGGTATGTTATGCTACAAGTTTATTATCGCTATATAACAGCTTTAAGAGCTGCAGGTTGCCTACCCTCTGGTTTACGAGTTGTAATTTTAAAGATTACGTTACAGCAAAAAAATTTTGTTTATCTAACTATTGGGGTGAACTTATTTTTTGTTTCTTTGTTTCAGTTAAAGTGTTACTTACGGTCGTAGATCTTGATATACTTTTATACAATTGTACTTTGTTTTTACCGGAAGAATTATAGATTACATTAAAAGTTTCTTGCACATGTTTTGATTACAACTTGCGACAAGCCTCATTGAACGTAGCGAGCCGCAGTTTGGAAAATCACAGCACTAGAAGTTTACAAGATTTCAACTGAAGAAATAAAGAGGAAAAATTTCATTTGGATCTGATCAACTGATATTTCATGTGTAACACTTAGGATTGATAACATTTCATATATTGAGACGAATGAATTAAGTAAATTTTATTCCCAGTAAAGATAGGAATTTTAAATTAAGTAAAGAATGAAATTGTCATTGAAACTGTCGAACCGCTCCTTCTAAGATGTTCAAAAGGTAACAAATTTAATCGTTAATAACACCATCAATAAAATTAAACAAAACAAATATGAAAAGCCCTTTCATAGAGCTGTACGAGGACGAAGATCGATAAAATATAAGGCGAGAGTCGCCATGGAAAATCTCGGCTTCCGTGAAATCCTACGAATCCTTTCAATCCGCACGAACAATGGCCTTCCTATAGAATAAAAGCCAACGCACGGCTCAGCGAACCACACACGATCGCGATGCAAAAAAACAAGGGTTGGCTGGTTCGACCAAACAACCACGCCCCTGCCAACTTGCGAGAGGGTTTATCGGAAAAGGACGCAAGCGGGAGCGAACATTTTTCCTACGTCAATTCAACATGCACAGAGGAAAATGCGTATCGTTACGCAGTTCAAAAATAGCACACACGATAAGCGTTTCAACAATAACGAAGACGTGCGCATAGGACCACACCAACGGCGGGACTGAGAGCCGTCACCCAAACACCCCTTCGCCAAATTCTAAGGCGTTCGTTAAATTAATAAACTGATTTAGGATGACGGTTGGTCAAGAGATGCAACCGACGGAAAAAATAACCCGTCATATATGAAGCCGGTTGGTGGGTCGCCATAGTCCGCGCCACCGGAAAGACATTTTCCAATTTCATTTTTTTGCGCACATTCGTTGCATTGAGGGACCGAACACCTTCATAAGATCGATGGAAAGGCAGAAACGACCCAGTTCTCGAAATGCAGCTCCCAGAGAGGAAACCTCGTGCAACCGAAGCCTTCCTAGAGATAGGTATTTAGAAATAACTGGATGCGGAGGGATATGTATCGCCGATGCTAATCTGTTTCGGTATACCCAAGTGGCCTCCGTCGTCTCATTTCCTCGATTCCCACGTCATCAATCCAATTTCTAGGATTTCTCGCTCAAACTCTTCCCCAGAGCCTCCCAACGGCGATACATTCTGCCAGCGAGAGTTGGAATAGCTTCTCGCGAGCCAAATTGGTCTTCCAAGGCGGAAAACCTAGAATTTCTAATTGGTCACGTCTTTCCCTCTCGACAAATGAACGCCTCGACGGATTCAAATTGACTTCGATTCCGTCGACTGATATATGTACTTAAAAAAAAACTCGAATTAATTTCATGAAGAAATTTGGCGAAGCAAGTCCTTCGTACTTTTTCTTCGCAACTAGTTACTTAACCGGTGTGTTACTCGCTTCAGCGGTGTTCTAAATCATCAAAGACGGATAAATGATTCAAATAAGAAATTTTCATAACTCTCTCCAATCCCAAGACGTACTAAGCGATGCTCAATTGAACCTAATTGGCATAAACGAGATAAAAGAAACTTCAAAGAGGCCAGGATATTTCCGTAATGTACAGACGAATTTTCCACCCATTTCCCCACGAGAAGAAAGAATAATTAAGTCTACTAGGGAAGGAGCGAGTCCAATTACGTTCGTTTCCGCTTTTAACGCCCGAATCTAGCTATAAAGGAGAGCTTCATTTGCGAGCGAGGGCGTCCGCCATGCGGAAACCCACGCCCGCGTAAAGAAAAGAGCATCGGAAAGAAAGAGACTCCACTCCCTCCTTCCTATGATAAAAGTTTTTTTTCTCTCCTCGGAATGGATCCGGCAATTTCGCAGAAAGCCCGTTTCTTTTCCAGTGGAAGTGAGCACGTCTCGAGCACATTAATTTACGAACGCCGCCAATTACTTTTTTCGAAACGCACACCAAAAGTCGAGCAGAAATTACCTGTTACGTTGTTAAGTTGATAAGCTCACGTACGATTCGGTAGGATATCTAAACGACGAATTATCATCTGGATAAAATTGAAATGATTTTTCAAAAGCTCTTCCCTTTTTCAAAATAAAAATGGGGTTCTATTCTGAAGAACTACGGCAATATTAACTTCTAATGCACAAATAAACGTCGTTTGCGACCACCTGTAGTAATGGGGGAGAGGGCTTCCTTTGATCCCACTAGGTGTTTTCCTCTCCTCAGGCCTCGGATATTCTCGCGCCCGTCGACGAAAAACGGGCGAGAGCACTACTCATGTCACACCCGAATCACTCATCCCTCTTACCTAATATTCGCGGCTTACACACGCCGCTTGTCAGAGCCTTTTGGAGAACTCTTGCAAGGAATCTTCTGGCAGAACGCGAAGCTAAGAATTATATCGACCGACACGTGAGGTGTACAAGTAGGGATAATACTACCGCTTTACAAAAGCTGCGTCCTCAACAATGTGAATGTTTGAGGATTAAAACGCATTTTAGAATATAAAATTCTGCGAGAGTTTCTCCTAAGTATATACCAATTTGACGGAATATTAGAACAGACTCGCACCGAATTCGACTTTGACTCATTTTCAAAAAATAAGCTGCTTTTAAGAATTGACAATTTAATATAGGGCATAGAATGCATTTATCATCAGCACAACGAAAAAACCGCCGAACAAAAAACAAAAATTCGCTTTTTTAACAAAGGGTTGCATTAAAACTCAGAAAAATTTATAAGTTGGCCTATGATATGAAAATATTCGCGTAAAATCTAAATAAATTACAAAATAAACTTCGACAAATACACTAGCAGAAAGGAAAATTTTCGCGTCTAGGAAGCGCTTGCAAAGTGAGGCGAATAGGGTTCCGACGAAACAAGCCGCATAAAAGGAAACATCTCGGAAGCGCCTTCGAGATATGCAGCCAACAATACACCAAAGCCACAGGGAGTTCCTCAAGGACTCCGTGATGGAGCTGCGCAGTTTCACTCCGACTGCTTCCTTCTGGGAAAATGCGGCACACGTGCCCGACGGAGAAAGGGTAGGACACGTAACCAGAGTGATCTAGAGGGGAGGATGGAACAGTCTTTTCTGGGTCGGATCGATGCCTCTGAGAGAGAGAGAGAGAGAGAGAGATACAGTGAAGAAGAGAAAGAGAGATGGCCAATCCCACTTACAAGGCGGACTCGTTGTGGCAGATCTCTCTTTTTCTCTCGTGTACCTGTTGAGGAGCGTGAGAGAAAGAGGAGAGCAGAAATAAGGTCTTTTTTTCGAGGATCGGCCGCGGTCAACGTAGTACGCAGTGTGCCCCCAACATCCTCAGGCGTATCGATCTAAAAGAGCCAGGGAGGAATGCGTGAGAGGAGGGGGAAGGAGGGGAGGAGGGGGAGGTAGGGGGGGAGGAGGAGGAGGTAGGGGGGGGGAGAGTAGAGGAAGGAGCCTGCTCATCTGCATTGGATTAATAGGCGCGCCGAGAAAGGGATAAAGAGTAGAAAAAAGAAAGATCCTCGCCCTTTCAAAAAAGAATTTGCGACTCCTGAAGGCAACGCATCGATGATGAAAAACGAGGTGAAAAAGGACCGATGGAAGTTAATCTTCACGGAATTTTACATAATTGGGAAAGTGAAAAAGATTCCGTAGTCTTCTATTTAAAAATTGCAACTTAAGCCGGAATGCGCTAAGTGATAGATACCGATTATTGGAAAACATGCTTTAATTGTGCTGTAATTACTGTTTTTCCTTTTTGTCTATGTAATAATACCATACTAGAGGACCGAGTGAATTTTATATATTTTATAATAGTTTTGCACGTTAGGACGGATCTGTAGATTTTACTAGATTTATTTCAACAAATGGTTTGGGATTACTTCTGCCATGATCTTAGGGAGCTAGAAAGTTTAGAAAGAAAAGAAACCAGCAGCATTTGAGACGACTTCAATACAACTGAGCCCAACTCCGGCTTCAAGGAAAATAAATTCAACAAACGAAACTATGTAAATTTCCACTTTTATTGGAACGCATTCGTTTTGGCAGATCTCTTCGAAACGACAAAGGATGACAATTATCGAACTCTCGAATACGCGCTGACAAGCGTCGCAATGTTAAAAAGCGAACGACTTCAGAATAAAATAAAAGCCAACTTGGAGATATAAAATTTATCGCTTTCTAGGCTACCGTCATATTTTTAGACTTATGAGTTACGCCCAAAATCGTCAACTTTGAGATACGGCGAAATCAGATAATGCAAGAAAGGCGATAGATATGCCGGCAGTTATGAGGAGATAAGCAGAGCAAAAACTTCGAACCAACCATTCATCATTTCCTACCCTTGGCTAAAACAAACTCAACTTTTCCGTCGAAATAAAACAGAAAGCATGTGGTCGGCTTAAGCAAAGGGACAGATGGAGCAACCCGATAAAAACTTCAAGGGAGAATGCTAGAGAGAGAGAGAGAGAAAGGAAATAATAACAACAAAGAGAAAAAATGAGGAAGTAGGTTATAAAGTTCCAAACAAATATATTTCCGGGCAATTTTTATTTCAGGCGAGAGAGGAACGGTCCCTCCGGGTTTTCCCTCAATTCCGACAAGAAAAACGCCGGAAAGAGGTCGCGCGCGCGCACACACACACGACAGACACAGAACTGACTTGGCAAGACGGAAAAAATCAATCAAGAGAATTAATCCTCGATTATGGGCAACCTAAAATTCGAAAAGTCAACAAATCGGTACGTGGCCGACATCGCGCATTATTTATTGTCTCTTTGCTCTCGAGGGGAAAGGAGGCGGGTTGGCGACGAGGAAAAATACACGCCGTCTCCATAGAAAGGCGACCTTTTGGGAAAACGCAGCGGATGCTTAGTGTGCAAAAGAATGCCTGTTATCCTTGGGCGTTTCGCGAAATATAAACGGTAGTCTGGGACTTCATATCGATTTACATTCAAGTCATCTCGAAACTGTAATGTTTAGAGTTCATTATCTTTAAGAACCTGGACAGGAGACGATAAATGGAGATGCATTTCGTATTTTAAAAAATCAGAATAATGTGCCAACGAGTGTAGCTCGAAATTGCGCTAACTTTTCCTAAAGTACGTCAACAATACACCGAAGGGAAAGAAAATGTCTTCGAGTTATTTAGCAAAGCAGATAAGATGAGAACAACAACTAAGAACTCTTATGTTGAAATTACTGTGACAGACGAATTATCTCCGAGAGATCTAGCTTCCAAAAACGTTGGTGGGCCGCACCTAAATAAGACATATTAGAAACTTCCCCACCTGGAAATATTTTGCTATTGACGTGTACGATAAAATATGCATGTGGTTACAGCAAAGGAAGGGCACAAAACAAGACGTAATCATTTTCATCGATGCCACAACGTAAAAATAAACAGTAATTTCCTTCGAAAAGGGTCCTTTAGCGTTATAGACAATCAATCAACCGATTCAGGTTTCTCAAGTCTATGTTTCTACTTACTCAGAAGGATTCCCCTTATCGATTTGTACGGGAATCAAAACAAAAATAAAACGCCACGCGAAGAACACTCGGCTATAACCGAAAAACAAAAAGAGTAATTTAGGTTGACAGACTACTCAAGGAATTCGTAGATTCTAAAGTATGGCCAGTGGAAGGTACAAAAAATTACTCAAGAGCATTTCGCCTGCAGCGTCGGATGAATCATCTCATCAAAATACCGATCGATATACTCCCGCACGCTAAAATGCGAAAGAACACACACACACACGCTGCGGCGTCACTACTTGGAAATGCAACACGAGTGCTTGCTACGATCATCGAATATAAGGAGACGACGAGCAGCGGAAGGGACAGGTAAATTGCAGCATTACTTTCGCAGTGAGAAAGGAAACTATAAATAAATAAGAACTAGTAGAGAGATCACCAATTTCGTCCGCTGCCATTGGTCGATCAGGGATTCCAAACCCTTTAAGGAATCGTCGAGTAGAAAATGACAATTTTGAAGACGTCGAGATAGGAAGATAGAGAGCGTTTTGCCTTTATCCAGCTCCGCCCACTCAACAAACCCTAAGCATTTCTTAAACGATGTTCTTCAAATCAAGGATCGCGACTGCATCCTGATTTGCGGAACATAATAAGCCAAATCGTAAGCGACATGGCAACAACTGGAGAATACTCAACGTACAAACGGCTGAAATATAAGGAATATCCCGTGGTAGGTAAATCGTTTTCTTTCTCCATTAATAACTTTTTACTGGGAAAACTCTGATCAATTCCTTATTCTCCGTTGTGATGAGAGAGAGAGAGAGAGAGCGGTCGCAGGAATCCTTGCTGTCATTCGCGAGAGAAAAAGTTTGGAGAACATCGCGCCGAGAGGAGAATTCGGCAGCTTAAAACGGAAAGGCGGTGTTGAGGAAGGTGAGAGTGAGAAGGAGCAGGTTGGGGCCACCCACACACGCGACGGCCCTCTTTCGCCACGCGAGAGACGGCCTCATGTCACGCGACGGGGAAAGAGGAGTGGGAGACGCCGTCCAGACGACCCCTTCCTGCATCCATCACCCTCTTCCGCCGACGCACGCGTCGCACCCAAAGGAGAACGCGATCAGTCTGCCGACCCACGCGACACGCCCCCCTCCTCTCTCTCTCTCTTTCCGCCACCCTCTCAACTCCCCCCCCACCCTTAACGCCCCCTCTTTCTGAACGAGAATCGAGGCCTTCCAAGAGGTGTGAACCACCCGGTTCGATTCCCGTTCGAGACGCTTTTGCAGAGGCAGACGAGATCCTTCGGAATCAACTCCTTCCTATGAATGAAAATCCTTTGGACTCAAACTAAGCCCAGATTGACTGCACAAACATTATATGCCAATTTTGCAATAAAATCTGGATGCCTCCTTTCCACTTTCCGTGTTTGCTTTGCTAAGTGCCTAGCGACAATAATCGAACGAGTCAAGTTTTTCCATCGGAGATTTCATCACGCCGAGTGCGTTTATCCTTCACCTCGGGCAAGTAGACGGCGGGGACAACACCCATGAAACGTCCTTCGAATGCGTTCCCAAAGGCGAACGAAGCCAGACGACCCTTCGACCTCACCACCCGAGGACGTCACCTCCAGACGCATGACAATCGTCCCTAGAAAGAGGGAACGCCGCCTGCCGATGGAATCCGCCCTTACCTAATAGAGAAGGGAGGTGTCTGTGCACCACCACCGTCTTCCCGCCCACCACCACGCACGCGGTCTCCGCGCCGCCGGACGAGGGCGGCGAGGATCCGTCCGAGTCTCCGCTTCCCTCCGGGGAGCGAGGGAGGGACCTGGGCGGGGGCGGCGGGGGGGAGGAGTCCTCCGCGGCCAGGTCGAGGCCGCTGTGGAAACTGGGACTCTTCGGGAGGCCTCCGCAGCCGTCGCGATAAAACATTGCCCTGGCCGCCGGGAGACGGTTGTCCTCCCCGTGGTGCACCATGCTGCCGCCGCCGCCGAGGGGAGGAGAGGAGGGGTCCGGTGCGGCCGGCGTGGCAGCCTCCACGGCCCGCCGCTCGAGCCGCCCCGTGGGGCCCCCGCGCGCCCCCGCACGGCCGACCTCTCACCCACGCCAGAAGGGAGGGCGATCACACCACCACTACACACCACACGTATCCGAGTGCAGGCGATCGATGTCCGAGGTGTGGAAGCACCAAAACGCTTCTCGAGGACACGAGCACACGCGTCCACGCCACGGGACTTTTAAGAGCGCGCCCTGTTAAAACCCTCTTCCTCCGGGGATGGCGCTCGCTGGGAGATGGAGCGAACCTCCGACGAGCCGACACAACACAACACACTCGCCGACACGAGAGCCGGAGGGGAGAGATGGTCGCGGAGGAGGATAGGGTGGAGGAAACGGCGTTTTTTTTTTAAATCCGTTTCTGCCGGGTCCTAGTGTCTAGTTCCTCCGACGGCCGATAGAGAGAAGAGCTCTCGGGGCGAGAGTGGCGCTTACTAGTCGGCAGCTCCGGGAACTACCTGGGCGCCTGTTGCCGGGAGAGGGCGGCGGGGGCGGCAACAGGGGCATTTGCGAGGACGGAGGAGGCGACGCTCCCTTGGACCGGGGCCAAGTGCCACATTTGAACGACTATGACATTGAAGTACATAGTACGTCGCTACTGAACAACTCTGTCGCTGTAACCCGTGAAAAAAGGAAGACGTACGCCATGGACCTACTGCGATTCTTAATAGCGAGTGATTGAGAGGCAATGCGTCGCAACATATCATCTTTTAGGATTTACGTTATAATGTTAAGCTGGAGAAAATATTAGAGCGTATATTAATTCAAGTGATGATAGATTGGGCGATGAAAATAGGAAAAATTGTTTATATCAAGTTTCACATAAGATCAATAAAATTTAACCTGACTTGCCTTAGGTATGACTTATGTTAGATATTAAAAATTTTAAATAAAGCCAACTGTAACGGCCACATCCTTCACTCTATATTTCGAATTGACAGACTGGAATGTTTGCAGGGGAGCATCATTAGATATTAAAAATTTAAAATAAAGTCAACTGTATCGGCCACATCCTTCACTCTATATTTCGAATTGACAGATTGGAATGTTTGCAGGGGAACATCATGATCTTAATCAATTTTATAGGAACGTAATTAAGCTTGACACGACTCGAGATTCTCAAACATTTCTCGGTAGTTATCCTTAAAAAAATCAAAAAATGAGCAGTAAGCTTACTGACCACTAACCAGCAAAGCAGAGGTTCCCATCCTGGTGCTCGCGAGCACTACTTTAAGCAGTCCGACGGTGCTCCTCTACGATGCTTAAATCACACCTTCGCGAGCACAAGGAATATAACTCATTTTCTTTCCAATTGTATTGAAAGCAATTTTTAGGCGCGTTTCGCTTCCATCGTGAGCGCCTACTATCGTCGGCCTGTCCGTCCGTCTGTCTGTCCGTATGTTCGTTCTCGGCTTCTACCTAACGGTATTTCATGAAATTTGACATTAAGGACTTACAGAGATAATAAGAAAATCACAAATGATTCACCTACGCCAATCAGGGGTATCACTTTACTGGTGATAAAAAATCAACTTTCTGTCATATACCGTAAAGTATTGGTCATATCAAAATATTTTTCAAATAAAAGTTGTAGAACTAGTAAATTAGAGTATTTCTTTTCCTATACATTTTTATCGTAGGAGTAGCCGTTATCCATAAAATCGAACAAGAAAGTCTTAAATCGAGTTGAACTTAGAAAATTTCTTGCATGGTTACTTCTTCATTGTTGCTAACATAAACAATCTCACAAAAATACGTTTAATTTCCTTACGTTTGCATGCAATAATTTTAAACAGGAAGAAAATGGATTATTTATGAAGAAGAAAAGAATTTTAAAACGCTATTTTCCTTACGTACACGTATATAATTTCTTTCAAATACTCCACTGCACCAAAAGCTGGACACTTTCATAACTTGTTTAGCTTGTTTTTCTTTACGATTCTTCCTAATTTTTGCAAAGAAGACAGAACTTTTCGCTTCATTTATTTAGAAAAATAACCCGGTGTTCGTTTTACTGAAAAGGTTGGGAATCGATGCTAAAAGGGTAAGAATACCGAACGACATCAGGTAATGAGAAGAAAAGTGAAAGAGAGTGGAGTCGATGGAATAAAGACAGCGACGGAGGCAGCAAATGCAAATAAAAACAAAGAAATCCGAAATTAAATCGAAGTCTCTTGACACTTCAATCGAGCCATGTTCGCGAATCTTGGATCCTGCGAAACACGTCCCTCGTAGCAAGGATTCGGATGAATAATGAAGATTAATGACGACCGAATATAATTATGATTTTATATTAAAATAGCCAGTGAGTACCGATACGGAATTTTCATTTTTAAGTTTGTTATAATTTTTCTCACTTCGGAAATAACATAATTTTGAGTTCCATACTCTCACGCCGTCTGAAGTTTTGTTAAATCAAAAATATTATTCAGTGAAAAGCTCATCAGTCAGATAAAACAGGTACATTTTTCGTTACGAATTTGTCCTGCATTGCAACGATTATTCCAAATTTATTAAATTCTATATTCCATAATTATTTCTCATGCATGTAAAAAAACGCATTAATAACAGTTATAAGACGAAAAAATTAAAAATAAAATTAAGTAAAAAAACATTTTTAGTGTATACACACTTTTACTTAAAACTCCACTGAAAGTTAGAAAAGTAATTTTTTCCTGGACAAAAAATATTATTCAAAAATTTATATGCTTCGTAAAAGTGGGTGGCTTTTTCTCTCTTCTAATTCTTATATTTCATCTTCCTCATAAATTAGTTCTTATTGATGGTCACTTACTTAACATATACTCATATTAATGCCACCCACTTTTACGAAGCATACAAATTTTTGAATAATATTTTTTGTCCAGGAAAAAATTATTATATACCTTTGAGTGCAGTTTTAAGTAAAAGTGTATATACACTAAAAATGTTTTTTTACTTAATTTTATTTCTACATAACATCGTTTGTCATCAAGCCGTCCTCAAATTAAAATGTGACTAAATTTGCCAGTTTTCGTGTATCTACCGAAAAAATTACATTCCGAAAATATATACCCACTCCTCTGGTAAATACAATGGCATAACGAAGCGATATGGGTTGGAGTTTATGGCACAAACATGATTGAATCGCAATTAAAGTGGCTTACATCGACGTGCATCGAGAAAAAACTACGCTTTTTATACGAAAATCGAAGTTAATTACACTGAAACTTATTAACTAGGAAATTTTATTCTTAAATAAAATCCCTTCTACTATCCAGCCACACGATTCCTCACGCTCAAGCATTATCGATAGCTTCTCAACAAAGCTAAAACATCCGTAAAATAGTATATCTAAATACTTTAAAAATTAAAAAAAAATTAATTTCTCGCATTCCCCACTTTAGATATAAACAGCACTGTTAAGGAGAATGTCAGAACCAGGAGATGAAACAGAGAGAGAGACAAATAAGATTTCGACCGAGAAAAGTTTCTTCAAAAACAGCCGCGAAAACGACAACGCAGAGATAATGGGACTGACGCGTATTATTTTTTTATTTTTAAAACATTTAATGCGCTATAAACGACAATGAGTTTTGAAAAAAAATACACACACACACACGTACGCACGCACGCACGCACGCACACATATATATATCGACGCTAAACAACTTATAATAAGACTATGAAAACTTAAAAAGCGCAAATTGCCATCATCTGGAGACGAGGAGACACTTATTCAACAACGAAGCAGTTAGATCCGAGTCGTTTGGAGGAAAGAATCAACGCCTCTTTCGGGATTAGGATCACGAGGTGTCCACTGATCACCGGAAAGCGTTTAACTTAGGTGACTAAATAGCGCTGCCAACCACTGACAATGACTTTTACGTACAGCTTGGATAAAAATTAGGGACAACCAGTTTTTTTTACGGTCACATTTTTGCGTTTGTGTGTTTTTTAAAAAACTGTCTTGTGTCACTATAGTGCAAAAAGTGGATAACTAGAAGTGGAGAGTGCCATGGTTGTCAACACCTGAGAATGATTTTTGCTGAAAGAATAAAAATAAAATTCCGACATTCAAAATTTTTATTGAAATATATCTACACTAGAGAAGCCTGCATTTCAAATTTGAAATGCTGCCAGCATATTTAATGCTAAACACATAGATACTTGAAAGTTTATTGAATATTATTTTTTAAATTTAATATCTACAATAATTAAGTACTTAGCGTAAATTTCCGTCAGTATGACGGGAAAGAGAATTATATCGCCGTATCTCCCGCCCCCCCCCTCTCTCCCTCCCTTTCACTCCCTCAGCCTCCCTTCCTCCCCCTCGCTCGATACATCTACGTAAATGCTTCGTATTTCTATCCTAAGACGTATGAATATTGAGGCAATAATAGGAATCACGAGTCTTAACAATGACATTCGTCGTCCAGGAAACTTGTCGATAAAAGCGCGATATTTGGTCAAAATCTGACACATATTCGTTAAATATGACTAATTTCGACGAGAAGGCAAAAATCGACGATAAGAATAAGAAACTTTGTACATTCTTCTTTAAAACAGTCCACTTACGAAGATTGTAGGTCGATTTTTTCTAATTTTAATTTGTAAAAGAGTGAAAGTCTGCACGTCGCAATGACGTATTTTGTGTGTTTTCTTACGGGAAACAGAAATGTTCTTCTGGAGTCGAACCCGGTTTTTTCATTGCCTTTTAATACGTGATTCGTGCATTCCTGCCAAATTTCAAACTGGTACCTACTCGGAAATTATCTTAAATCGCGTCTAAAGAGTGGCTTCAAAAGTGCGTAGACAAGAAAACAAGAAATAAGATTCCTAAGCCTTTTATAATATAGATGATATAAGATGGTTCAAATTGAAAAAGTGAACTATATATGACAGCCATAAAGATGAAAATGAGTTAACTCGGACTCTTAGATTTTTTAGCAGTTGGTTGATCGTCACTGTTATTCTCGATCATATGTACCGTACATCGTAACGGTGAAAAGTTTTAAATAATGAGTTACCATTTTCGAGATTCTCATTTAAAATTGGCACCCAAAATAACTTTCCAATTTTTCCCAAAATGAAAAGGTTGTCTTCCTCTTGCAGTGACTCTTGCTGAAGAATTTATTTATGTACATGAACCCTCTTAAATATAGTTCACTAAATAGAGTAATCAATTATGACCCTACCTTTTAAAATCTACTATAATATATTTTGACGATAAAAGCTAGAATAACCAAATTTGGTACGATTCTTCCTTACATCATATCTTAGTGAATGGTCAAGGTTTGGCCAACCGGGATTAATCAGTGCTGCCAATATAGGGGATTAACATTTTTCCATAAGATAACACGTATGAACCCATTTCTTGACTTGCAAGGTATTCTTCCTTCAAGCATCAAAATACGTAAATATGGACCGATTTTTTTCGTTTTTGCTTTATTCGATGAATAAAACTCTATACTATCTTATTCCTGCGAAGTTTACATGTTACACGGTCGAAGTTTTCAGAAATACGCTATTTGTTTCGAAATTTTGTGGATTTTTCGTCCCGGGCGTTGCCAAGGCGGCCGTCCGATTCAATTAGCTTCAATGAAGCTTATAAATAGACGAAAGTTTATCGTTATTCGATTCGCACTTTTGTTTAAGCAACGAAACGATCGTTGTTATTGATAGCAACGTAAATAGATACTGAATATTATTCAGTAAGCGTTTATAACGATTGATGAAAGTAATTGAACTTTCTTTCGTCTATTGAATACTGGAATCTTACATTTTTTTGTAAGTAAATCATTATATTCTACATTATAATGTTTATTAACGTAAATAATCTCACGTATCTGGTGTAAATTTACCAGTCAGAGTTCAATCATGGACATCTGTACGTTGCTTTTTCACGGGTTTCTTGCTTACAAGACATAAAAGTAAATATTTCAGCGAGGCATAATTACACAAGAAATGAAGCTGGATTTGGCGAAAGTAATATGATAGGAAATAAAATTATTGTTATATTTGAATGCAATAGGCTCGGAAACGAATTGTTACAAGCAAATATGATTAACTGTTAAGAAAAGCTAATTGTAATTTAAAAAGTATCCTCTATATATTTTAAAGAGTTTGTATGTTGTGCTGTAGTAGCTTCACTAAATCCGTTGAAATTCAACGGGAAATCCTGCTAGTAATAATATATTTGGTCGGCAGGTGTTGAAGGAAATTAGGATCCATTTATCTGTGAACGAGGCTTTGGTTTTTTTATTGAAATCACACGTTGTGTACTTGAACGATCAACCACAGCGTAATGAGCAAATCGCTGTTCAAATGCAACGTTGCCAACGTTACGTTGGAGGGGTGGAGAAACACTGTTGGAAATTACAAGCCGTAAACATTTCAATATTTATATTCACAGTCCCCAACCCAATGTTCTTCTTTAACCACTGCGGCTTTGTATATCCGAACATTTTTCGTGAACGCCACACACTTTGTTGCAATCGAAGCGTATTTTGATGCGTCAAAACGAGATTGTATAAGATATGTTTTAATGAAACTTTATTACGGACATCTGAAACTTTTTACGGTCTTTACGGACATGTGCAATTTTAGCTCTATTTAACGGAATGTCCGTAAATTTACGGACGGTTGGCAACGCTGGCGACTGCAGATCTCTTCCTTTGGAAAGGACAGCCCCTTTTCAAACATCACTTCCTTAAACCTTTTGTCCTTGAAAATTTTTGTTTTCACCCTTCCTTTCATCGATGAAAACAAATGTAATTTTAATAGGTTTGGTGTCTCTACGCGCAGAAATTATACCGTGCTACTTGTACTGCTGATGTTCGTCTAGTCCAGGGAGGACAAATGATTTTTGTGTCGCGTGCCACTACTTTACTCTTTACCTAAGGAACTTCTTAGTTTATACAGAAAATATAAGCTCACGCGTGCCACGTATTTTCCATCCCTGGCATAGTCTTAACGTGACATGTAAAACGTAAGTTATACATTTCGTAGTGTATGTGAAATTTGAATAGCAACGACTGTGCATTACATCAATATTTAGGCAGAGCTGTTAAAAACGATGGTTCCCATGTTAAATGTTGTTCGTATTCAGTAACATTTAGATAAACGTCAAAATGTCTTAAAGATTTTTTTAATCCGTTAGATGAACACACTGAATTTCATAAGTAGGAAATTATGCCAGTTAATCACTCAACAAATAGAATAAAGTCCAGCTGAAATAACATGAAATCTTAACAAATTTAAAGGTAGAATCCAAATCCGATCATTGTAATTAGTATGGTACGATTTGTCATCATGAAAATTAGGTAGATAAGCGCATCATGTGGCATTGCGAAAACGTTTACCGTAAATTTAAGTAAAGGCATTGCTTTTTTTCCTGTAAAGATACGATATTTTTTAAATGAACAATTCAAATGATTTAAGCCGGTTTCAGTGAATGGACTCGTTTACTAGCAACGTTTTATTAAAGTAAATATGAACTAAGTAATATATTTATAGATTTGTTGTCACCGAATGTGATTCCCGTTTCGTTTAAAACACTGAATTCGTCGTTTTGGTTGAAAAAAAACCTGCTCATCTTAGTTTAACGCATCACTTCAAGACACAACAGGAACTTGCAGGCAATTAATCCAATTTTCTTTACCACATTCGAAGAACTTAACTATTCAGGACCAGGATTATGTTTAATCCTAATGCATGTAGGAATATGCTTGACCAGAAGAAATACCGGAAAGCAGGATAAAAACTCCGCCTATACCGGGAATGGAACCCGGGTCTTCCGATTGCCGGTCGGATATTCTGCCACTGAACTAACGAGGCAGTCTTCGAGCGAAAAGTTCACGGAATTAACGTATAAAATTTAAAAACTAACAATAAATTACTATACAAAGTTATGACGGAAACGCAGAGATTTCTTAGACGTATTTATATTACACTACTTACACTGAAACACCTATGAAAAATTTTTCTAGCGAATATTTCAATCCGCATCATATAAAAATGGGCGCTTAAGTGCAGTACAGGCCGATCCCAACTTACGATGTTTCGACTTACGATAAACCCGGACTTACGACATTAATATATCGATACACCTCGAAATCGACATACGCTATCGTACCCCAGACAGACATATCCGATGCGCTACAAATCTACTTTATTTTCGGCCGATATTCATTTGGACGATACGACTCGTTCGCAATGTAGGTTTAATTTATTGATTGTTTTAAGTCTTAAAATGTTTATTATACAATACATAACACTCATTTGCCATTAAACTATTAATTTATTGCCTAAATACGGCTTGGTGCATATTTATTCCAAGATCCTGAAACGTTTCCATCAATCGGTCGCCGTCGTAGACAGGAATGTCAAACTTGAACCTAGAAAATGTAACAACGCCTTGAGAGATCTCAAAATTCCTTTAGGCCTCGAGGGCTGAATCAGCTGGAAGCGGCATCGAGTCACCTCCGAGGGCGGAGCCGAGCGATGACGAAAGCAACTCTCTCTGGCGGGAAAAAGGAAACCGAAACGATCAAGGCAAACGTGATTTAAACGCTGCTTACGAACGCCAATGGGAAATGACGCCAGACCCATCGCGGAACTGCAGCGAAACCAAAGTCGCTCCAAGGAGAGTGTGAGGCCCGCGCGGAGAAAAGGTTACCGCCGTTTCCATTGTCTCCGTGAAATAACAACACATTCCCAACTCCTTTTTACCGAAATAATTAGACAAATTCCCCAAAACATCGCTTACGAGAGAGAGAGATATATATAAAGAGTTGCTGGAGAGCTCTGCAACGCCAAAATAATTAAATTTTTTCGTCAAAAAAATAAACACACTTATTTAGTGAGATTTTCATTTGTTCTCGAATTCGACGAAGCGTGAATTTATACTCGCTCCCTTAAGTACGTGCGCGGAGGAAAATACTAAAGTGAAGAGCGACGGAGCGATGGGAGTGGTCGGGACGCAGAAGGGAGGGAGGGAGAGGAGGGGAGGAGAGAGTAAGGAGGGAGGGAAGGAGAGAGGGGGACGGGGGAGTAGGGAGGGAGGAGGTGAGCAAAGAGAGAGAGAGAGAGGGAAGGGAGAGGGAAGGGTAGAGGAGAGATGGAGGTAAAGAGAGCGGAGGAGGAGGTAGGGAGGGAGGACCGCGGTGGAATCTCTTGTCCGCCTTCGTCATTACGCCACGCTGTTTATAGAATTACGGCGAAGTTTTCATTTTTTCGATATACCACGTCCTCGCAAAAAAAACGAACGGATAGACTGCGTGGGAAGAAGGGGAAGGGATAAGGGGGGAAGATAATGGTGAGGGATCGGGGGGAGGGACAAGGGAAGAAGACGTAAATATAGACGGAGACTCATCGCTTATCGGCTCGCAGCTGTTTCTCGAGGAGTACCACCGAAGGTAAAAACTCTTCCGAAAGAGATTATTTCTTCCGAAAGTTAAACGGAGGCGATCATTATAAGTGAAATTAAACACTTTGAGTGAAAACGTATCAGATCCGTTAAGTTTTCTCAAACTTGGTAAAATAATGATAGCTAACTTTCTGTTTTAACATCGCAAACGTTTTCTATTAGAAAAATTTAAGCGGTGAAAAGAAATCAAGACGGAAGGAATGAAACAAACCAAATTTATTCTGTCGAATGTCTGCACCCGAATTCGAGTCTAAACGCTTGTAACCGCTGCCACACATGCGTCGAATTTAATTACCTAAGTACACAGTTAATTACAGTGCAGACAACGCGAGAATATGGCAAGTTTCCACGACTAGTTTTCGATTAACTCGCAGCACTAAATACAGTGTTTCCTGCACTTAACCAGAGAACAGAAAGCATTTCCACCGCGTTGAATCGCACTTTGAGACCTCTTAAACATCTTGCGCCCATTTTTTTATACCGGGCACTATCCCCAACTTCTGCATTCAGGGAAACAACGCAGAAGACGAAACGCCGAAGGCGAGAATGGTATGCGCAGGACGCAAATGGGGCGCAGTGAGGGCGAGAGACGTGGAAGGGAATCCAAAAGGGCGAGATGCCATTCGAACGAAAAATTTACCATACTTCGCCAATTCTAAGGCCTATGCGAGATATACAAAAACATTTTAGTCTACGAAAAACTGAAAATCTTATATATATTTATGAAAGTTTGTTTGTTTGCTTATTTGTGCATCTATACATTTCCACACCGTTAAAACTAGAGTAATCAAACTTTCAACAGATACTTTCTTCACAAATAAGAAGGCCGTAGGCTACTTTTTAATCCCAAATGTTTAATATTAATTGTACAAAAAGGCAAAATAACTTTGTATGCTAATTTTTTCGCATGGTCAGCTGTATGATGCAGCATCAAGAGTTGGATCCGGAAAAAACCTTATATATGCTTATAAATAATCAAAAAAACCAAAAACATTGTTTACAACGAAGGACTGAAATCTAACAAAAATTACTGTTTTAACATTTTTTGTGTTTTTCCCCGGGCAACGCCGGGTGCTGTAGCTAGTCACATATAAAGAATACTTTTTCACTTAGCTTTTCTTAAAAATTAACCAAATTTGTTTGTAAACAATGTTTCCAGGCATATTGCATTCATATATTATTTCTTATTAATTATGCCTTTCTGAAATGTTTACTTTTATGTCTTGCAAACAAGAAACCCGTGAAAAGGCAACGTATAGTTGTCCATAATTGAACACTGGTTCTGGTAAATGTACAACAAATGCGAGAGCCTATTTGCGTTAAGAAAATTTTAATATAATATTTTTACTAACAAAAAAGGTAAGATTCCAGTATTCAACAGACGAAAGAGGGTTCAATTGCTTTGGTAAATCGTTATAAACGCTTCCCACACGCAGTTTCCTGAATAATTATTAGTTTCTATTTAAGTTGCTATGTATAAAGATTGATGGTTACTATGTATTAACTGGGGATCCAAGTTTAAATGTTAAAATTCATAGAAAAATGGGTTCTCTTTGGTTATCCCGGACCCCTTTGGAAAAAGATTTTCTGAGATAACCCTTTCACGCAAAACGAAAGCTGGCAAACCCATGACTGATCTGCCTGTGGCGACATTTACCCACCGGACAAGTTATCATTTTCTTTGTTTGTTTTATTGGGTCCCCCGTTAATAAATAAGTACCGATTGATGTTACTAAAAAGATAATTTCGTTGCTTAAACAAAAGTGCGAAGCGAATGACGCTATTCATTCGTCTATTTGAAGGCTTAATTGACGCTAAAATTCAATCGGAGGTAACGTCTGGAAAGAATACGAAAAATCCACAAAATTCGAAAAAATTGCGTATTTTTTAAAACTTCGAGCGTATATCACGTAAACATCGCAAGAATGAGATATTACATAGTTTTAACCGTCGAATAAAGCAAAAACGAAGAAAATCGGGGCAGGAGCTTGATTTTTCTTTCTTTCTTTGTTCTATTGCTGACACACGGACAAAACACACTTACTATAAGATGATAACAATACCAACGTAACGGTCACAATGTAAAATCTTGTTTTGTTGAACTGATATTTCATAAAGGTAATGTCTTTGTAATATCACAGTTAAGTATCCAATTTGATGTAGATTAAAACAAACTTAAGCTATTTTACGGAAAAATTCTCACTTGTTTCTGTAAATAAATGACACTAGTATTTAAAAACGGTTTTGCTAGTTAATTTCATCTTAAAATGTTCTGGTTTTAAAGGAGAATAAAACTTCAAAAATGAAAATTTCTGGTTACGAGTTAATTCAATGATAAAAACAGTCAATTCTTCAGTTATAAATCAACTTCGTTTCGGTTTAAATGTACCGAAACAGCTTGCCACAACGTATCGCTCTTTGTGAGAGATTTGGTTTCTGTGGTCATATAGCTTGAGAATAATGAAACAAAATTTCACTTCCCTATAATTCCAAATGTACCGCGGTACACCAAGAACGTTGCTGCGGGGATACCGTGTGCCGCGACACACCGGTTGTAGGGCCCTGGCATTAAAAGATACTTCTTTTTTATTTGAAATTATTTAACAAAACGTAGTAAATATTATCCTAATCTCCTAGCTGCTCGAATAGCAAAAATGCCCCTCAGGTCATAACTTACCTTCTAAGCGAGGGTAAAACACTCAAGACGTTCTTTTACAAAGCAAAGCAACGGGAGAATTGCGACAGTTTTTGGCCAAACGAACTTAACCGCCGCTAAAATTAAGCACATTCGCAACAAAAAACAAATAAACGATTGCAACCTAATAATAATGACGTCAAAGACGTAACATCTCCCTTTAATTGGAAAGCGGCGACGCCGGCAACAGTATTTCTTTCTGCTAAAAGCCCTTAGACTTACTATAGAGCACGACCATGTTTCTCAATCCGCTTACTACACCAAAAGACACTTACCGAGTCCTTAAAGTAGTTCGTTTGACAAAAACAGCGCTTTGGAGATCGCCAAAGAAAACTGCTCTCGCGATCTTACGGAGGATAAAGAAACGTGTTATTTGTGCGAGGAAAGAGAAGCATGGCGATCGGAAGAATGAAAATACACGAGTGATAAGAAGTTAGAAGAAATGGTTTACTGAGCTTTCCGAAACAAGATTTTCCCCTCTTCTTTGAATAAGACATTTTCCGAAGGGGCGATATTTTTTATCGATCATATTATTGACGAATCGTTAAAGCTGGTAGTGTAACAAGTTATCTGAGAAAATGAGCACAAAATTAAAATAATTTTACTGGACCTTTCCAATAATTTTTCAAATGACACATTCACTAACTTCTGGAAAAAATGCGTAGTTTCACTTCCATCAACTTCAACCGTGAATACTTCGTATTTCAAACGTGGCCGGACAGAAAAATCATAATCTGAAAGAAACACCTTGATTAGAAGAGAGGTACATTTATCGACATGACGACTAATTTTCGATCTGTGGGACTTTTTCCTCTCTCATTTTCTCAGACTAAATAAATATTTATGGGAATGTCTAAGAGGTAAGACAAGAGACGGGGAGATGGGAGGAGGAAAAAGGAGGTGCAGCCCAGGGAAGCGAGGGTGTCCAGTCCCTAACCCGGCGGGCAGGGGAGGAGACTATTTTTGCCGGCGGAGGAACGACGGCTGTAGAGAGGGAAGGGGTTGAAGGAGGGAAGGGTGGAGGACAGGGTGGATGGAGGGAGGAGAGGGGGATGAAGAGGGGGTTGGAAGAAGCGATGGAGGGAGGGAGGGAGAGAGAGGGGGGTGGAGGGACGGCCGTGGAAGGGAGAACTGAGAAAAATACGCATGCGAGCGCTGATTTTGCGGTGAAATGACTCCGGAGATAAGAAAAGAGATAAGACCGTTAGGCGCTCTACCTTTTTCCCTGAAAATTTTCCTCATTCGCCACAGAACGAATGTAAATGTAAGGAAGCGTGGGTTATGAATTCCGATTCCAAAGCCTTCCATCTCTCTGTATCACCTTCGCAATCAACATATTTTCCAATCCCTTGCGCGATCCCACGAGTGTCTCCGGCGACACGTGGAAAGGTGTCCGTTACGGATCTCGGTCAACTCGATTTTATCCTGTTACTCCGTCGCTTGCAATTTCGCCCTAAAAGACGTCCCAGTTGGAAGAAGGGAGCGGACTTTAAATTAATTACACTGACCGCGTTCCCATGCAACGGATACGCGAGGCCGTTTTCGAGCAGAAGAATTAAGAAATAAACGAAATCTTATTTAATCACTCGATAACAGGAAAATCCGTCGAAATCTCATTATGGAACTGTAATAAAATTATGGGAACGCAAAGGTAATGAAAAGAAACATCTCAGAAGAAAACGCATTTCTTATAAAACATTAATGAACGTGTTTCACTCCGGTCCTGTGCGACGCAAACGTCAAGCTTGGCATACATAAGAAACGTGGCTTTAAATGTCGTTTTTATAATAATCTCATCTCAGTTAATTATGATGCTACGTATTTTGTAGATGCAAGATATTTTTGTAATACTATTTAATTCTTTAAAAAGACAAAACTTTAATTGAGGCAACACATACGCAAAAAGCTAATTAGCTGCGTTACAACTGGAAAAGTCTTGAAATATTAAGGCAAGAAGAAAAAGTTTCATAGTTTCGTAGTTTCTTGCTATTATCGCTTTATACTGCACTGCGTACTTATTACGAAGTCGATAGAACAAACTAATATTGCATACAGGCACGTGACTAAACCCGAGGCAATCAACGACTCCTAGTTTATTCTCTCTGCCCTTCTCGTAAGGCATATTTGTATCCATGATTACTAACTTCAGTCGTTTGAAAACGACCTCTACGAGGAGGAAGGGAGTTAGCGACAGCGAGATTGAAAAATCCCCTTTAGATTGCGATAGGGTTAGCATCACCAATTATAACGAAGATTACGAAGACTTTATTAACACAACAAATTAATAATCTTTGACAACTCTGCGTATCTCAGCAACCGTTATTCCATCTCGCCGAAATTTTCAAATAATAACAAGTGCACATATGCTTTTAAGAGAGGTTTCGATATTCGGAATTTCTCCTTTGATTTGTAGGATAAGTGATATTGAAAAAAGTGAACGAATTGTTTCTACAACTATTTAAATAAATGGCAATCGAGGCGCAAAAACACATTAAAATTAATTAGCCAATGGGTTAAGACTAACCTAAAAGTCGACTTTGTGTTCAATCAAATAACAGCAAGTAATGTAAAGGTAGAATATTTCCGAAGATTAAAAAACATCGAAGTATTTCAAATATAGTTCTCATACACAATTGCTCATCGCATTGTTTCGATACACTCTTTCGATAGTAACACTCGAGGCTGAACCGTGCGCTAGACCAGTGTTTCTCAAAGTGGGAGTCGCCCCCCCCCCCTCCCCCCAGGGGAGCCATGACGCTTTTTCCGGAGGACCACCGGAAAAACGGGCGGATAACAAAGATGCTGAATTAATTTTAATCCTAAATCAACAACAAGCTTATAAAAATATTTTGAATTTATTAAATAATACAGTATGTCGAAAGGAGATGTTTTTACTATGGCACAGTTCTTCAATCACCACGCTAAAGTAGTGGGGGAAACACCCACGTCAATCGGTCGAGAGCGTTTTTTTTCATCGATAACAAAAATCCACATTTAATTATAACCACACAATTTAATAGAAAAAGTACTCCATATATATATAACATTAAGGATCACTAGTAATTATTCATCGAAAATGCTAAGTCAATTTATAATTGAAATTTTTTATTCACATTCACAAGTGGGTCCTCAGACTAAAAGAGTTAGAGAACCACTGAGCTAGGAAACACGCAAACGGAGGAGATGGAAGCGATTGAAAAAAGGGCGGGCATGACTGAGGGGGACACACTGGAAGGCAGAAGAGGGCGTGCGGACGGGGCTCGAAGAGAAAGGGAGGGAGACAAAGGGAGGGAGGGAGGGAGGGAGAGAGGGGGAGAGGGGGAGAGAGAGAGAGAGAGAGGGGGAGAGAGGGGGGAGAGAGGGGGGGAGAGAGGGGGGGAGAGAGGGGGGGAGAGGGGGGGGAGGGGGGGGGGAGGGGGGAGAGGGGGGGGGGGGGGGGGAGGGGGGGGGAGAGGGGGGGGAGAGGGGGAGAGGGGGGGGGGAGAGGGGGGGGGGGAGGGGGGGGTGTGGAGGGGGGGGGGGGTGAGGGGGGGGGAGAGGGGGGGGGAGAGGGGGGGGGGAGGGGGGGAGGGGGGGGGGG